>JAPXFQ010002876.1:0-22227 GCA_028564705.1 Apricaphanius iberus
GAGGCCCCCCCGTTGAGGGGGCCTCGCCTGTGGTGCCGGCACCCACTGGTTAAACGCATCTAGACACTGAGGGCCCGGGGGGGGGAGATGGGGGTACCCGGCAGTATTCCCATGTCCCCCCCCCTCTGTTTTAAGTGCACATTAGAACAACACGCAACAACACCACATTGAGCTGGGGGAGAGAGGCTGGGGGGTCTTTCCACACCCTTGTTCGTTGGACCATCAGGGGTCGGAGCCTGGATAGAACATCACGCCGTCTGGTCGGGGTCCTGGGCTGGTGGGCTGCTCTTGCCGGTGTGGGGCCTTGGCGGTCTACTTGTCCCCGTCCTGGTGGGCAAAGGGGTCTGTCTCCTGGGTGCAGGGCCAGGGTTCTCTACTGGGGTGTCTGTCCCTGGGCCTGGGAGTATGGAGTATAGTGTACGTATGGGGGGTATGAATGAGGGTATAGCGTCCTTTTTTCGTATGTCCTGTATTTGTAAGAATGTGTACACAAGAAAGGGAGGGTACGTATGAGTGTCTCTGTCTGTCTATGTCTACCTGTCAGGTTGGGTGTTTGGCTGCTCTCTGGCCTGATGCATCTTCTTGCCTCCCCGTCACTCCCCATCGGTAATGGTTGCTCCTGCCCGCTGGTTGATGATGACTCTCGATGCCTGGGGCTGGGGGTCCCGGTTGCGGCCCGGCTCGGTCCTGGTGCATGTCGGGCGGGTCCTGGGTAGTCCGGTGTGTCGGGCGGCCGCTGTTTCGGGCCGATGTCCTCCTTGGATTGACTGGGGCACCTCTTATGGGGGTGCCGGGTTTGTAGAATAGGTTGGTGCCGTCCGGTGGTTCGGTGGGGACCGTGCCTGGCGCCCAATCCTCCTGCCGGTTCCAGGACTTCAGCTGGCTGGTCTGTTCGCCTGGTGGGGCTGTCCGGCATTGGCTGGGCCCCTGATCTTGGCGCCCCACGTGGGGCGGGATCTGGACCCTGGAGGTGGAAGATCTGGATGTCCAGGTGCCGGCTGGGCGCGGCCTGGGGAGGGCGTATATCCGCTGTGGCTCCCTGGCGTGTGGATGTGTGGAGGCGGGCCGGGTTGTTGGCGGTGGGTACTGGTCCGGGGTGGCGGCGGCGTGTGTTGTCCGTCGGTTGGCTGCGGGTCCTCCTTGCCTGCGGCGGCGGCGGGGGACCCTTGTCGGCTGGTCCCTGGTTGGGGCCCCGCCGGGGGGTGGGGTGCCCCTGGTCCCCGTGGCCTCCGGTTCCTGGTCCGGGCCCGCCCTGGCGTAGCCGGTTACCGGCAGAGCCCGTGGGCTCGTCACTGCGATCTCTCGGGCCCCAGCATCGCGGCTGGTGGGTGCTCCCCTGGGGCTTCCATCTGTTCCCCTCTTGGCGGGTGGTCGACCCTGCGCTGATCCGCCTGTGGACTCTGTACTCTGTGGGACGCTGGATGCATACATCTCTTGCCTCCTCCATGTCTGTGCCGATTCCTGTAGGACGGATTGACGGTTCCTTACACCAGCTATCTATCACTTGCATGGGGAAACCTTATTCCGACCTGCATGCTCGCACACACATAGGTGTGGGGACATAGGTGAGGACGGACATATCTTAAGCTGAGGTTATCATCATTAGTTAGTTGTTCACAGGAGCTTACCAGAAACATTTGTATTATGTTTATTAATCAATGCTTGTGTGTAGTGAATGTGTAATTCTTTGTTTATTCTACCAGATCCGAACTATTGGTTTGGTTCTGTACACTTTGTTGTTTTTGTTTTGTATTACTGTTTCTCTGCCGTCCGGCAGAGGTGGAGGACTGGGATGTTTTCTTGTTTTCTTTATTTGCCTTCCTGTCTTGTGTCGTCGGTTCGCCCCTCTGTTGGTCCGGTTTCTTTTCTTCACCTTCTTCCTTTCTCCCTTCTTGTCTCAGTTTAATGTCCATGACGTCAGGAAATTGAACCAACAGTAATCACTGATAAAGATTTTTCATACATATACATCAAGTGGCGTAATACAGCGAAGCTGTAATACTCTGCTTGGGAAAGTAAAACTGTTGGGCTTGTACTTGGTACTCAGACACCAATTCTGAGTAGCATACTGCTAGACAGGACACGTTAAAAAAAATAAAATAAAATAAAATAAAAAAAATAAAAAAAATAGGGGTGCAACGGTACAGGTAGCCCACGGTACGGTCTGTACCTCGGTACTTGGGCCACGGTCCACGTTACAGTTAGGTACATGTTTTGTGCTGAAAGAGACTGTTTTTTTTTAATACCAAAACATATATTTCATTTTTTTGGCAACAAAAGCAGAATGTCACAGTTAACTTAACCCTCCCACAGTTACAGGTGTGGGCGGGTGAAAGCCGTGAGAATACAACAAACGAGCTGTATGTCTCTCTGGATTATGGTTCACACACAGGGCCGCAGTAACAGAATGTTTTCTGTATTTTACCGGTTCTTTAAACGAGAGCGCATCTGACTACACTGACACAGGTGGCGGATAAATATTCTTCGGGTGCCCGCTGCTCAAAGGGCATTTGTGCATGCATCGATGAATGGAGCGCAGCACATCTTCTCTTTGCTTCGCGCTCCGGCGCACCGCAAAGAGGAGATGAACACAGCACAACCCGGCGCACTGAATGCTGGAGCCCACCCGGGCAGAAAGCGCTCAAGTCGGGAGAAATTTGAGCAGCGCCTCACACCAGGGCTGATTTCCGAAAAAAACGGAACCGACCCATGTACATTTTTGTCGTTCCTCACGGTGCTCCGTGATGCGCGCGTTGTGGAGAGGAGTACGTGTCTCTATGCCAACCAGCTGCTGGAGCGGGGTCAGCAAGCTGGTTGTTGCACCTTTGTCTGGGAGCGCGGCGCAGTTTGGTAACGTCGGGCCGGCAGTAACTAATTACCAGCACAAAATCAATGGCAGTACCGAAGTCCCGTGGTACAGGAGGACAGCTTGTCCCGTGCAGGGCGTACCGAACGGTCCGGTACTTTACCCTGTCCCGTTGCATCCCTAGCCTTTTAATGCTAACTTCTACACAGATGTTAAACATTTACAACTACACGTATGATGGACCACAACCATACAGATATGAGTCTGTTGCATGCCCCAGATAACACAGAGATGAGGAGGTAAAGCCCAAATCAAACCAATGTTAGCCGACACTTAACGCCTTGCCTCAGCGCTGCGAGCTAGCTTTACTGTTTCTTTTACAACCCACATATCATGTTGATTCTAATCTTAGACTGCAATCTTTCACAACTACACATATGTTGGACCACAACCACACAGCTATGTGCCTAATGCCTGCCCTAGATAACTGAGACGAGGGGGAGATCAGGGAAAGCCTTAAAGCTCAAATCAAACCAATGCTAGCTGACGCTAAGGCTTAGCCTTGCCGCTACAAGTTAGCTTTACTGTTTCTTTTACAACCTACATATCACATTAATTTTAATCTTTGATAAAAATCTTTTAACAAAGTTGGTAATTACCAGAAGTTAGACAACAAGACTTAGAAAGCAGAGATCCGTCTGTGTAGCTGAGCTTCTGATCGAGCCGGTCGTGTCTCCCAGTCGGCTGCTGCAGTTAGAAGCAGCCGCGGACAGAGGTCCCATGAAGCTGTAAGAGCTGCCACATGCTGGCTGGTCTAACCATGTGTTTGCTTCAGTATAAACTCTGTGACATCGCTGGTATTTTAATCCTCTGGTCTGAAGTGAGCGGCATACATTTCATGGGTTTTAAAGCAGCCAAATCACAAATTGACGGCAGTGTAGTTTAGTGGCATAAAATGCCCCAGCCAGATATGGAGGATGCTGCCTGTTTTTTGTTTTGTTTTTTGAATTTAGAAACCTGTGGGGTCGATTTCCTGACAGGCTGGTTTTTGTACAGCAAACAGTAATTTACCATTTTTGAGAAAAATGATCACAATCCAAAGCTAATGAACACACTGACTCTTGATAACACAACCACAGGATCTGATACCTAGAAACTGAGAAGGCAACCCCTCCACCCCCAAATTGCAACACAGTCAAAGGTGTGTATTTGCCTGTTCCTCTGTGAAACCATAGAGGGATGTTTACTGCGGCAAGTGCATTCACACTGGAAAAGAAGAGAGGCACCTTGCTGGGAAAGCAATAATAGTGTTCAGTCAGAAGGAGTGAGAGAACAAGGCAAGGATAGAAAGGGTGACATTGCTCGAAACCAGACACACTAATCTGGATGCTTATTAGTGAAAATTATGTTTCTGACTTAATTTCTTATTTAAATTTATTAATTAGGGCATTAACTAATTTTCTAAATATGAGACAAATACAGTCATTCAATGTGATAGTTCATCTTCTTAAATAGTTCTCTGTATAGAAATAGACATTGATTGAATAAAAATATTTTAACAGCTATCCACATCTGTAAAACAAATCCTATCCCTCACTTTCTTATATATTTTCCAGACTGCATAATAAGGTTTATATTAACCACAGAGTAAAAGGCAGTGCAAATAATTTAAAAACTGTCCTGGGGAACTAGAGCTGACCAAAGAAATATAGTCAGATTTTGAACTCTGGCTGATTGATTGACGCATGCTTGCATTTATCCCGGAATGAACTGTGAACCTACTGACATTGTTCTCTGTACTCCAGAATATTAAGAAAAGGCTATTTCTCATTGGATTTTTTATAACAAAAATATTCATGATCAGGGTGATAATTTCACATTGCTCGCAAATGTCTTATTATATCAGGCACACTGTTGATACGATTTCCTGGAGTTAATTAATTGTTGGGTAGCTAGGTTTTAATTAGATTTTTTTTTCTTTTAATAACCTAAATTACAACATCTAAAATTGTAATATAGACTTACTGACCAATTTTTTTTACGCACACCTGTCCAACTGCTCGTTAACTCAAATTTCTAATTAGCCAATCACATGTTGGCAACTCAATGCATTTAGGCATGTAGACATGTCAAGACAATCTGCTGCAGTTCAAACAGAGCATCAAAATGGGGCAGAAAGGAGATTTAAGTGACTTTGAACGTGGAATCGTTGTTGGTGCCAGACGAGCTGGTCTGAGTATTTCAGAAACTGCTGTTCTGCTGGGATTTTCTCACACAATCATTTCTAGGGTTTACAGAGAATGGTCTGAAAAAGGGGTCAGAATTTGGTGTCAACATGAAAGCATGGATCATCCATCCTGCCTAGTATCAACGGTTCTTGGCACACTTTGGGCCCCTTAGTACCAATTGGTCATCATTGCAACACCACAGCCTACCTGAGTATTGTTGCTGACCATGTCCACCCCTTTATGACCACAATGTACCCATCTTCTGATGGCTACTTCCAGAAGGATAATGCGCTATGTCATGAAAGTCGTATCATATCAGACTGGTTTCTTAAACATGACAATGAGTTTACTGTACTCAATGGCTTCCAAAGTCACCAGATCTCAATGCAATAGAGCACCTTTGTGATGTGGTGGAACAGGAGACTTGCATCATGGATATGCAGCCGACAAATCTGCAGCAACTGTGTGATGCTATCATGTCACGACCAAAATCTCTGAGGAATGTTTCCATTATCTTGTTGAATCTATGCCATAATGGATTAAAGGGAAATTCCGTAAAAAAAATAAAAAAAACTTTATTACAAGCTGCATATGGACTGCCCTGAGCACTCGTGTTCTATGAACACAGCTGATCAAGACTGATGTTTAAATACTGCTGAACGGCTCAAACTGACTCCAAAGTTGTCAGGTTGAGTGAAAAAAACATATATATTGCTAAAAATTTGTTCCAGGTCAAAAGACAAAAAAACATGGCGGTTCTCAAGTCAAAAGGGGGTTCAACTCTGTACTAGCAAGGTGTACCTAATAAAGTGGCCAGTGAGTTTAAGACATTTTTTTCTCCTATTAGGTATTAGTGCTTAGAAACAGAGACTTCCAGTTTGAAAAGAAGAAGCCAGTTTCCTTGTGTCCTTACTAGATGACAGTGATATAGTGCAGCCAAATTGTTTCACAACATTAGTTTTTGTTCTTTGTTTAGATCAATGCCCATTCTTAATCTAAGTGCTGACAGTGTTTATACATTGTGGAATCATAAAGGAGTTAGGACATACTCCACCTGGACTCTCAATGCTGAGCTACACAGAAATACTCTGCCCTTCTGCCTCTGATTTTGCTTAGACCTCTTGTGTTTATGATTAAAGAGCCGCCATATTCCGGTGGACAACAGCATGACAGTAGCTATTCTCCAGATAATATAGAAACATGAAGAGGAATATATCTGCACTGCTTGGCTGAGCTCTCCAGCATGAGTCCAATCAGGATGTTCTTCTTGTTTTAATTTATGTAAGAGAATAAATCAATCCTGGAATACGCTGGAACCGTATCACAGAATTAGTCAGGCTCAGTCACTGAAGTGATGAAACGGCGTGTTATTCCATGTTTTGGAACGTGGAAAAGATACGACTCCCTGCTCTGTCAATTGCCTACCCAGCAGTGTATTTACAGGCTCTGCTGTAAATCCTCAAAGAATCAATTTCTGCATTTCAGCAGTGCCCAATGAGCCTTCTGCCGGCCTGTAAAACATTCGGAGGGGATAATTTATGACAAGTTTCCTCCCATCTTCTTTTGTACCAACCAACTGCAGAACCCCACTCTGGAAAATCTGAGAAAGGCGGGTTGGTTGGAGAATTTTCAGAGTGGTTTGTCTGTTTGATTTATTTGATAGCAATCAGTAGTTCTTTAGGTTTTGTAGGGCGGGGAGGGGGGCTGTGGCCTTCTCCTATGGTCGTTTGGTAAGAGGTGGGGTACACACGGGTCAGGTTGGCAGTCCATCAAAAGGCCAAACCGACATGGAATTGGCAAACACTCATGCATGCACAAAGTTCTAATTAAATACATTTAGATGAACCAACTAAATTTACGGTCATGTTTTTGAAACATCGGATTAAGCTGGATTACCCAGAAAACGCCACAACACAAGGAGAACATAAACGTCCCTGCAGGTTGGGATTTGAACCTAGGACTTTCTTGCTGCATTGCTACAGTACCATCGGCTGCCCCTAAACAGAGCATCTTTGCTGTAATATAATCAGCTTCCCATTATCTGCTAAAGTCTCCATGGAGAATATAGTTTGTTGTCTATGATATTAATATCAACAAAGGCTGGGTCTTCTGCCTCTAATGCCAACTCTTACACCATAGTGTATTGTGAGAGTCTGAAATGGTCATTCACTGATTGGGAAAAATTTATTTTTGGATTCCAATCAACTGATTATTAATTGGGGTCAGGCAAGGTTGGTTGAACCAGACAGGGCATCTGTGATAAGACTTAATGCAGGGACTGTCCGTGACCTACACAAGCACAGACAAAGAGGAGCCCAATTTTTTAACCGTCCATCAAACTCAAGATAGAATGCACGCCTGTGATTGGTCAGCTCAACATCCGAATCATAATCACCAACACAGTCCCCACAGTAGAGTCTTTCAGGTTCCTAGGATCCACCATCACACGGGACCTGAAGTGGACCTCCCACATTGACTCTATAAGGAAGAAGGCCCAGCAAAGGCTGTACTTTCTGCGTCAGCTCAGAAAGTTCAACCTGCCTCAGGAGCTGCTGACCATCTTCTACACAGCAATAGTCCAGTCTGTCCTGACCTCATCCATCTCTGTCTGGTTCGGATCCGCCACCAGGCAAGACAGGGACAGACTGCAGAGAACAGTCAGGTCCTCAGAGAGGATCATAGGTTCTGATCTTCCCTCCATTGAGGACCTTTTCCGGGCCAGGGTCAGGAAGCGGGCCAGAAAAATCACCACTGACCCCTCACACCCTGGCCACAATCTGTTTAGGCTCCTCCCCTCAGGCCGGCGTTACAGAGCGCTGTACGCCAAAACCACCCGACACAAGAACAGTTTCTTCCCCCAGGCTGTCGCTCTGATGAACTCTGAATAGTCACAGAGTGTGTGTCCACTCACATGAACAATAAACTAAAACTCTGCACTGCTGTATAGAGGAGGAAGATGGCTGCCGAGGCACACAGCTCAGTAGGTGCTGAGCGCACAACGCTAAAACCTTTCAAACAACTGCAAAAAGGCTGGTCAGCAGTCTTCTACATAACTACGATATTTGTGATACTGATGAGACATCAATACAGTAAAAGAAACAACGACAGCTTTATGGTGTCCAAAAGCCAACATATTATCTACTCCAAGCTTCTGCGGGATGGGTGTGCTACTGTAGCCCCAACACACGAGAAGAAGCGCGCAAACGTGCCAAAAACGAGACTATTGCAGACAGCTATTGTACTTTTACTGGCCGGCGACATAGAGCTGAACCCTGGACCCCAATTAATGGGATTAAATACAACAGAACCGGCTGAGGAAAGTACTTTAAATGCTATACAGGACATCAACAGCACCTTTAGCCTTGCCCACTCACCGGAGGGGTTTGGGTCTCCCCCTGCGGTGAGTTTCTGCTCAGGTGTTGGGGATGCTGCCATGGCTGCGTTTCCTGATCCGGGGTTAGCTGTGTCTGGGCCTGGTTCCCGTACAGGCTCGGGTGCAGGTGACTTTGGCTTGGACCCGGTTTTGGACGTTGTCTCCGTGGACGCTTGTGACGTCGGGTCCTCCGGTGCTACCGGTGGCACGGCGTCGGCTAGGCTACCATCGGGTACTGGTGCTGCGCCTGAGATGAATCCACTGTGCGCTAACTTGGCGGCTCAGTGGTCAACCAACGGGGCAGTAGAAACGGGTGATCTTTCCAGCCACAACATACGTCCAAACGGCCGCAGGCGCAACACAGGCCAACGCAGCAAAAACACAGGTACTTCCAAACTGTTAACCACGCTAAAGTGATATTCCAAACTGTTAATATGGGATCGCAGTTGTAAGCAGAGAGGAATTCTTGGAGGCCACCTTAATATAAGGAGCCTCGTCTCAAAGCGCGAGCAAATTGAACACTTGCTGACAGACTCAAACTTGGATTTTTTGGCTCTGAGTGGCTAAATTCTAACGTCCCTACTCAAATGATTGAAATCCCAGAATATGCTTGTTTTCGCAAAGACAGACAAAACAGGAAAAGGAGGAGGTGTTTTAACATATGTTAAGAAAACCCTGACATGCACTGAAATCAACGTGAACGCTTGCAACCTAGAATGTCTAGTTTTAAAAATTGTTTTATCACCAAGAATGAATTTTAAAGTTGTTATTCTATATAATCCACCATCTTTTAATGTGTCTTTTTATTGTAACTTGCATAAAATGCTTAAACAGTTAAAAGATGATAGCGAAATAATTGTGCTGGGAGATTTCAACATTAATTGGCTAGATAAACATGGAAAACAAAAATTAAAAGCAATAACATCAAAATATAAATTACATCAATTAACAGAGGGCCCCACAAGACTAACAAAAACAAGTAAAACTCAAATAGACCTTATGTTTACAAATAAGCCAGAACGAGTTATGAAGACCTATAATCTTGTTACTGGGTTGTCTGACCATAATTTGACACTAATATCAAGGAAACTGACTAAGAAACGGCTGCAGTGTCTTACTCAAAAATCAGTCACTAAAATAACAAAAGGCATAAGGAAAAATGATATGCCTTATCTTGACAATGATATGCGCAATATTAATTGGGAGCCAGCACTTAAAATGCATGATTTAAACCATTATTGCAATATGTTGACAAGTAATGTAGCACAAGTAATTCAAAAGTATACAAAGCCCATTAAAATGCGGAAAAGGCGTCAGGCATTACCATGGATTACTAGCAAATTATGTCAATTAATGAAACAAAGAGATCTCGCTCGTACAAAAAAGAAATATCAACAAAATTAAATACAGATAATGTCATTTTTAAAAGCCTTAGGAATAAAGTGGTAAGTGAGATACGAAAAGCTAAAACTGCATACTTTGTGCACTTGATGGAAGAATCCAAAGGAAACAGTGCTTGTCTTTGGAAACATGTATATAGACTGACTAAAAATGTTTCCAAACAAGAAGCCAGAACCATAACACAACTAAATATCAATGACAAACTGATTACTGACCATATGCAAATGGACTCTTTGCTCAATACCTATTTTGTGACATCAGTGGAACAAATAGCAGCATCTTTTAAATCAATAGAGCTCAATGAAAAACCACCAAGCCCACTGGAAAATACATTTTCTATAGCACAAACAAATGAGGCTAGTATTAAACAAATAATTGGTAATCTTAAACCATCTAAAGCCAAAGATGTATTCGGATTAGACTCTGACTTTGTCAGAAAGCACAAAGATTCTTTATCTGGCCCCCTGACCCATCTGGTAAACCTGTCAATCATTAGTGAGAAATTCCCACAGAAATTAAAACATGGTCTTATCAGCCCAATTTTTAAAGCTGGAGTTCCCGATCAAGCGTGTAATTACAGGCCAATTTCAATTCTTCCAATTTTTTCCAAGAAATTAAATGAAGAAATGAAAAGAAAAAACAGTTGCAAATCAACTAAACGATTATCTTGAATATAATAATGTTCTTGATCCAAAGCAGTTCGGCTTTAGGCCAAAATACTCAACAGAAATAGCTACCTGTTACTTAACAGATACCATCAAAAAAGCCCTGGACACAGGGAATGTGGTTGGAGCAGTGTTCTTAGACCTTCGTAAGGCCTTTGACACTGTCAACCACCTTATCCTCATGCATAAATTAAAGCAGTTTAATTTTTCAGAACACATTCTTAGCTGGTTCAAAACATATTTGGATTCTAGGACACAGAGTGTGAAAATCAGTGGCACTATATCTGCACCTCAGGAATACAAAATGGGGATACCACAAGGTTCCATCCTGGGTCCGATGTTATTTTGTCTTTACATAAATGACCTTCCAGCCATTTGCACTGAGGCTGAGTGCCAGCTGTATGCTGACGACACTGTCCTCTATGTCTCAGCAAAGACTCCACAGAAAGCTGCAGAGCTGCTAAACAGACAAATGATCAGGGTCTCTCAGTGGCTGGAGGATAATTGTCTGTCTTTAAACTGTTCTAAAACAATGTCCATGTGTTTTTCAATGAGGCAAAAGTCTATGGACAGCTTTCAGATACAAATAAATAATAAAAATATTGAAAGAGTAGATGAATTCAAATATCTTGGAGTAGTTGTGGACTCCCATCTTAAATTTGGAGCTCATGTAAAGAAAATAACTAAGACTATTAGGATTAATTTGAATGGTTTTCGTCTAATAAGATCTTGCCTGTCAATTAGTGCAGCTAAGTTGTACTTTCACGCAATGATCTTGTCTCATTTTTCATATTGTATCACTGTGTGGGGCCAAGCTAACCAGTCCACTATGAAAGGTATGATCTCCCTGTACAAACAAGCTTTAAAAGTGCTTGATAAAAAACCCATGATGTGGCACTATTGCAGAATTCAGGAGAAGCATAATCTTTTAAGTTTTGAAAATTTTAACAAGTACTTTTTAGTGAAATTTGTTTTTAAATGTGTCAACAACCTCGCTCCCAATATCGCTGCAGGGATGATTGAAAAATGTGCAGCTTACGGGATCATCACTAGGGGCGCTGTTAGTGGAGACTGCAGACCAGCCAGATGCAAAACCGCTTTTGGACAGACAGCGTTCGCAGTACAAGGGCCACAGATCTGGAATACTTTACCTGCTGCTCTGAAAACCTTAACAGATCTGAACGAGTTTAAAAGTAAAGTTAAACAATGGCTCAAACTGACTCAAACTTGTGGACACAACAGAAGTGTATAATATTGTATTGTCTTTTATGTTTTTTTTTTGTTTTTTATTTTTATTTTTTATTTTTTTATTTTTTTTATTGATTGTAATGATTTGTGTAGGTGTTTTGTGTTTTAGGGACCAGGTCTGCGAATTAGCTGTTAGCTATAAGGCCTATGAACATGGCATCGGTTATTCTGTGTAGCAATGCTTCTTGTTCTGTCCCTATCAAATAAATGAATAATAAATACTTACTGTATATACTTACTGTACAATAACCCTGGTTTGGTGTATATATTATCCTTTATTTTTATTTTTATTTATTTTATTTTTTTTTTCCGTTTTTTTAATTTCACTTATTTAAGTTCTGTACTGGAGAGAAAAGTTGCCGGAGTCAAATTCCTTGTATGTGTCATACTTGGCCATTAAAGCTGATTCTGATTCTGATTCTGATGAGATCATTTTACCAGAATGGTGCTCTGCAGTTTATGTAATTAGTATTCAGTGCAGCTTTTGGGTACTAGATACTTTATATTGCAAGACCAGTTTATCTAATATGGTCTTTTGGCAATTTTGAGCACAAGGAGGTGCAGAGAAGAACAAAACATACAGCTGTATTTGTTTTGATACATTTTTAGAGTATTATATGCGCTGCACTTGTAGTAAAATGATTTTCAGCTCATTCAAAACTCATTTTCTGTCAGCCATTGCTTCTTGGATGGATGTGCATTTACAAGCTGAAATAACCTGGACCACACCCTGCTGTCCTGGTGGAGAATTGCTTTGCAACACTGACACGCCAATTGAGAAATATAAAAGGGAAAAAGTCTCTGTCAGCACATATGCATTTAAGTGCAAACGTACTGACAGAGAAGTATAATCTAGGCTTTAAAGGATTGCAGAAGAAGAAGTTTTAAGTGGTCAGTGCACTGACTCTGGTCTGTTCTCGCAGCAGAGGTGATTGGACAGCACCAGGTCAAAGAAAAATGAAACAAAGCAGTCGGTAATGAGAAATTCTCTGCATAAGAAGACAGTGCAGGACCTCCAAAGGTTATCGTGTCTAATATTTTGTCAGGATCAGTTGGTCTGTCACTAAAGAATCCATTCAGGCATGTTCGGCTGACGGTTCTTTCGGGGAAGAAGAGTGGCGGCTCATTTTCTTGATGAATGTTTATAGTAAATTCTTGCCCTGCCAGGTCTCTGATCCATCACTGTTTACACAGTAGGAGGAATGGATGTGGGGGATCAATGGTGAGAGGTGAAGTAAAGGTTAAAAAGTAAAACTCCAAAGCAGACATCAGGGTGTGGATGCAGGGTATGTTGGCAGAGTGTAGCCTTGTCTCTGCTGACCACAGAGAGGTCATGCCCCCAACTGGTGAGGCTACACAGGCACATTTCTGGTTTTTATCACCTCTTATCTTTCACTGATGCTTTTATCTTCTTTGTTGTTTCTATTAGTGGTAAAAATGACTGCTCTGCACCCTTTAGATATAAAAATAGATAACCAATGATTTGATAGGCCTTTTGTGTTTATTTCCTGTCAGCAAACTGATCAGGCTACTGATTTGCTAATTTCTATATGGAGGTAAATGTTACCCCTGGGTTTACATCATGAATCCAGTGTCCTGGAAAAAATGAAAGCATAATGGCATCTAGCTCTGCTTTGTGACGAATATGTAAACTTCTGAGGAGTATGATTTTTCTCAGAGCAATGATGTTTTCCCCATCCCTGACTAAATTTGTTGGCAAAACCTGACTAATTACGTCAGCCAGGACCCTTGGTGGCAACGGTATCCAAAGCTAAACAAAGTGTGTGTATTGGTGGATTTTGCACGATGGAGTCAAAGTTTGACTTCCTTAACAAGATCAAGCTCCTTGCAAAAAAGCTATCAATTTTCTTCCATTGTTTAGTCAATTATTTGGATGGGTGTGTATTTTCGCAGTAAAGCCAAGCCTGCTTAATAAAACTTGTGTGTGTGTGTGTAGAAGAAATGAAAGTGGTTCTTATATTAAATATGTCTTTAATGAACTAAAAGTAACACAAAAACATGAGCTTGTGCATAATGAGATAACCACCTTGGTCATTCTGGATCCAACAGCAAACCCAAGCTGTTCCCACAAGCCATAAATGGTATTGAGGTCATAACTAAAGGCAGGGTTCCATCCTCTTCCTTTTCAAATTCTGGATGTAGTCTCTGATAAACCCCACTCTATGAGGATGAGGGCTGACTCCTTGGTGAATGAAAAACAATCACTTAAGTGGGTACATTTGGGTTCTCATTGCAGACTCTAGATTGAACTCTGTTATGAGATTGCCTCCAGTGATGGCCAGTCTTGGTTTTCCAAGAGAAAGATGCTGTCCCACAATATAGTAGGGCCTCCATCAATTGCTGTTTGGCATTGCCAGAGAGGATTTGGCAAGTTTTTAAATTATGCAGGTTACATGCCTAATGCTGCTGCTCAGCCCACACATGGATTTTGCTTTCAAATATGGGACCAATTAAAGAGCAGTTACAGTGGATTTAATTCCAACCAGCATTGTTGCCACAAGTAAATGATTAACAAACAGTTTTATTTTTTACTTAAATAGCTTTTTCTCTCAAAATTTGTGAATAAATGCTGGAATTTTACTTGATACATTTGTACCTGCTTACCAGCCAGCACTTAGCTGTAAAGTATTTTCACTTTTGGATTGAAATGGTGCCAAACATTTCTCTCTCTCTTCTCCCTTTGTTTTGAGTTTCATTTGTTGCACTGACAAAACCAGTCTTTCTGTACTCTATGTGTTAAATATAATGACATGGAATAAAATGTTTGTAGAGTTGTGAAGCGTAAAGACCCCTAATATAGACTGGATCCAATTTATTTAGGTTCTAAAACCATAAAACCAGCTATTCACCTACACACTCTAAGACAGTTTTGCTATTCACTTACATTGAAAAATCTATTAATCCCAAGAGGAAAGTAAATATTTTAGATCCTTTTGATCTTTTAATACACTTTGCACAAACAACAGGTAGAAATAAACAGGGTCACTAAAGGATAGACAGTTTGTTTCACACAGGCCCATCAAGTTGTGGTCTAAGACCTTAGTTGTTGGTTTCAGCTGATCAATAATTCTTGGATAAAACTCTGAGCTTGCTCAAGCCTGAGACTTCCGCCCGCCCTTATCTTCTCCTTGACTACCAAGGAAGTGTTTACTCAACAAACACTTCGGATCCCACCTGACCTATGTGTAGGTCGGCTTTGAGGAGTGTAGGTGTCTGGAGGAAGTTGACATTTCAACCATCTTTTTATCCTCCTCACTCTCCAGTCTGAGTCTCAGCTATTGCCTTGTATGTATGTTTCCATATTGTTTACTTCTTTTTTGATGCGTAGAAAAAAATCCCAATCATTTTTCAACAGGTGATACTTTTATTTACATTTTTTGACTAACTAGCTCAAATTGGAAAGTGTTTTTACATTACTCAATTCCGTTTATAGCACCGATTAACAAAAGATGTCATCTCAAGGCACTTTACAAGAAAAGTAATTTCAATACAATTATATAAACATTCCAATCAGTTAAAAGATTTCTATGTAAGGAATCCCAGCAGATTGCGTTAGGCCATTGACCTTAGGTTGTGCCCGGAACATGCAGACTCCAACCACAGCAATCCGTCAATAATCCTTCATACTGAGCAGGCATAATACGACAATGGAGAGGAACAGCTCCCCTTTAACAAGAAGTATGTTTGCTTTAGTTTAGCATAAACAATGTTTTACATTTGCAATCAGTAAGACTATTGAGGTCACTATGAATAATCGGGAGTATTTTTTATGGCTTTTGCACACAAAGTGTTAGCCATTACCATTGTGTATGCTACACTAAAGCAAACAGACTGCTGCCATTTCAGGTGAATAACTTTGTTAGTTACAAATTCTTTCTCTCACTTATCTAACTCTGGGGAAGATGGCAAAATTTCACTTAGGGCTGGGATATCCCTTTAAGTCACGCTGACTGTTTGTAATTCAGAGGAAAATGAACAGATGTCGCCAAACAACAGGTTTTGTAAAAAAGAAAGAGTTACTGGCAAAGCAGCTTATGAACAACAGCAAACAGAAGCACAGCAGCAAGTCCTGCTTTTTCCATTTTGAGCTGTTGTTATGTCTGCTGCTCTGGGTGCCTTTCGGCTCTGATTAGTAATGCTACTTGCTGCTGAAACGGTCGTGATCTGCAAATGTATTAGCTGATTCCTTAAAGGGCCTATTATGTATGGAGACACAGCAGTGGAGAGGAGTGGGCCAACAGATTATTCCATCAGAAAAAGATCCGGTTAAATTACTCTGAAATTCTGATGGTGGAAACACACATTTTGACTTTGCCATTATGGCACACAGATTCTGATCTGAACTGTTCAGTTGTAGCTGTTTTGGTGTTGATTCTAAGTCATCCAGAGCACAGTTGTCTTCAGAGTATGTGACTTTAATGGCCTCATTAGACAAAAACAATGGCCTCTTTAGTGCTCTGATGCTCCAAAGCTATTTTCAAAACTGAAGAAGCCTTTTGAATGTTAGGTAAAACATCTTCAGATGACTAGAGAAGTCCAGTTGCCTTTATTTTTCACTCTCAAAACTTTAGTTGTAGCTCTGGTTGCATGTTAGAAGCTTCTGTCCTGCCTTAGGGTACCAGACTTTCTTCCATGGTTGCCATGTATTTAGCTCCATCGCCCATCAACTCAGACTATCTCCCGTCAACAAGATGCTGCTCCACAGGTCCTGTGATCAAAGCTCCTCTTTTCAGGTGGACAGCCATCTTTTGGTAGTTTGCACTCATTCTGTTTTCAGATTGATTGCAGAACAGCAACTTTCTTCATGTACACCTTTACTGAGATACTAATTAACTGACCTTTGAAGGCAGTTGGTTGCACTGCATTCTGTTATGTTCTATTATTCTATTATATTTAAGCGTGTCAGAGTATAAGAACACTGCCTACAAAAGCAAACCACTTTTTTTATTCAATATAAAATTTTGTATAACTATAATTTTCCCTTCACTGTATAAGTGTTCTGTAATTTATTTTGTTCTATTTCAAAATTCCCAATAAAATACAGCCAAGTTTGTGGTTCTGCCAGTAAAAAGACAAAATGCTGTTGCAAGGCCCTATTATCATTGTTTCTTTCCTTCTTTAAAAGACAAAGTTTTTACAGAAATTTCTCAGTCGTCGCTGTCCTTGAGGTTGTGTGGTATTTTAACTGAGACTCTCTTGAAAACATGTCAAAGTGATGAGCAAAAATAATACTTTGTTGTGACCTACACACGCATCTGTTAGTGATAAAGATAGGCGGTGGGAGTGCGGCAGTGAAATCGGTCCAAAAGTCATTTCCGCTCTGCACAGTCCTAACCTCTTAATTTCACCTTTGGCCATAGTCTGTGCTGTCCTCTTAGTGTCTTATCCTCCCTTATCCTTTGCAGTTTCACGTGGTTTTTCTTGTTGATAGCTTTTTAAACCTGTGCTGCCTAAGTCTGTCACAACTGTACTGTCCACCTGACAGAGAAACAGAAGATCATATGTTCATGCCTTGCAATTTTGCCAGCATCCCTCCTTCACTACACAGCTCCCTCTCTCCATCTGTCCCAGGCCCCTTCATCCCCTGTCAGCACTCCCACATGGCGATAAAGCTCATTAACAGGCCTTCTCTGTCAGGTATGATGGAGCAGGAATGCGAAGCTGGGAGGGGGCTCCCCTCAGTGTTTATATTTAGATACTGGGATACTGCAGGTATGATGGGCTGATTTTTTAATGAGGTGTGCAGCAGAGCTTGGATAATAACAGTCTCATATGGTGATGGGGAAGAAGAGACGGAGTGGTAGCCATCTACGGTGGAGTTAATGCTTCCATTAGATTGGGTGTCATTGTCTATCACAGTAAATTCTTTTAATCCACCAGCGCTAAATCAGAAGAAAATGGGAGAGATCGTGTCAAGTAGATAACTGCCAGAAGATAATTGGAATGATCTTAACAGGTAATAAGACATTTCCATTTTCAGACAGTAAAGAAATTGTTGCTCTCACCCTTTTAAATTTTTTATTTACCATAACTGATTTAATGAGCCATTCGCACTTTCACTGTACCGGCCGTGTGTACTTAGACTTGCATGGCTTAATCTTTGAGACAAGCATATGCTACTGGCAGGATCAACCAGGTAGCCCTACTCCTATGCTTGTCACTTCTCGGGGCAGGTTTGAGACTCAATGCAAGTCAGTCCAGAATTGTCCCCTCTTCTTCAGCAGCTTATTTTCTATAGTCTGTGCACCTTCTATACCCATTTAACCATGCAGGTGGGGCTGTCCATCTTTAGCAGGCTTTGGGTGAAAGAGTGCACCCTGAACTGCTCGCCATTTATCTTCAAGGAAATGCAGAGACGATCAAACATGCACACACATACTCAGACCGAAGGGCAGTTTGGAAACACCAATTAACCAAGCAGTCATATTTTTGGACTGTAGGAGGAGATTTAAATACCCCATAAGAACTCATGTTTTGGGATTGGAAGTGAATGTAAAATCCTTGCAGAAAAACCCAGGCTGGGATTCGAACCCAGAATCTTCCTGCTTCAAGTCAGCAGTGCATTTTATCCCTTGTGAGCACAGCTTCTCACATTTAAAGTTTCAGGGTTAAAGGTCTAAAACAGCTATTGGGACAAATTATTTTTATTAATTTGCGTAAATCTTGTTTTGTTAAATTTGAACCTGGACTTGAAAAGCTTCATTGTTTTACTTTATACCACAGCAAGTGCAACACATTTTTTTTACACACAGCAGGAAGCAAAATTAAGAACTAAACTGAAAGTTGAAGATACTGTCATAAAAACTTAGGTAAAACATTTTGATAGTTGCATACTTAGCAACCTAGTTTAAAAAATGGCCCATTTTCCTATCATTCAGCCACCCTGTTAGATTCTGCAAGAGTATAGGGGCGTTGCATTTAGATTCATTTGCATACTTGTATATCCCAAAAAGTTGTTTGTCCACATTTCTGTTACAAACCCAACCTTTTTTTCTAAAACATTTGGACTGCAATGGCAGAATCTTGTCCACATCCCTGTTTGTAGTGTTTATTGATATAATCTCAATGCATAATTATAGAGAGAAGAGAATCAGGAAAGTTCAGGTTCTTACTTTTTGCTGACAATGTGGTTCCTTTTTTCCTTTTCAGATAATGGCATTTAGTGTCTACTAAGTGATCGGCAGTTAAGTGTGATGTGTTAAGGAGGGGGAAGTCAGCTCCTCTAAGTTTCCACCCAAACTTTAAGCAAATGATTTAAGCATCTCTGAGTGATGGTAGGATGAGGCAGGAAATGAGCAGATTTGGAGCTATATCTGCCGAAATGGAGGAGGAGAGGGTTGAACCTAAAAACGATCTAAACTTAGCAGTGTGAATGTTGGGAAGAATTTAGGTGTGCCCCTGGGGTGGGGGCTGGTGGATTGCCGGGGCCCCCATGGGGCTCGGGGGTGCCGCTGCCGTGGACCCCGACTTGACGTGCTGGGGCCTCCCACCCCTGGTGGATCGGGCCGAACGGGGGTGCCTATTGGAGTCAGCAGGGGAGCTGGCTCCCTGGGGTTGGCAATGGTCACCCCAGTTATTTTCTCCCCATCCCCATTGCCTCTGTCCACCTGCTCCTTCATTCTAACATTCACAAGGCCTTGGGACGTGGGCACGTCACTGGGGTGCGGGATGGAGCTTCCGTCTTCGCTACCCGGTGGCGGCCTGGGTCCCGATTTTATTGAGCAACTTAGACACTTACACTTGCAACATTTACATGGAACACACATGTAGGGACCTGGCGGTGGGGCGCATTGGCGCTGGGGGCGGGACCCCTTATGGGGGGCCCCTTATAGGGGCCCGTTGTGGGGGGCCTCGCCTGTGGTGCCGGCACCCACTGTTTAAATGCATCTAGACACTGAGGGCCCGGGGGGGGAGATGGGGGTACCCGGCAGTATTCCCATGTCCCACCCCTCTGTTTTAAGTGCACATTAGAACAACACGCAACAACACCACATTGAGCGGGGGGAGAGAGGCTGGGGGGTCTTTCCACACCCCTGTTCGTTGGACCATCAGGGGTCGGAGCCCGGGTAGAACATCAGGCCGTCTGGTCGGGGTCCTGGGCTGGTGGGCTGCTCTTGCCGGTGTGGGGGCCTTGGCGGTCTGCTTGTCCCCATCCTGGTGGGCAAAGGGGTCTGTCTCCCGGGTGCAGGGGCAGGGTTCTCTATTGGGGCGTCTGTCCCTGGGCCTGGGAGTATGGAGTATAGTGTATGTTTGGGGGGTATGAATGAGTGTATAGCGTCCTTTTTTCGTATGTCCTGTATTTGTAAGAATGTGTACGCATGAGAGGGAGGGTACGTATGAGTGTCTCTGTTTGTCTATGTCTACCTGTCAGGTTGGGTGTTTGGCTTCCCTCTGGCCTGATGCGTCTTCTTCCCCTCAGTTACTCCCCGTCGGTGATGGATGCTCCTGCCCGCTGGTTGATGATGGCTCTCGATGCCTGGGGCCGGGGGTCCCGGTTGCGGCCCGGCTCGGTCCTGGTGCATGTCTGGCGGGTCCTGGGTGGTCCGGTGTGTCGGGCGGCCGCTGTTTCGGGCCGACGTCCTCCTTGGATTGACTGGGGCACCTCTTATGGGGGTGCCGGGGTTGTAGAGTAGGTTGGTGCCGTCCGGTGGATCGGTGGGGACCGTGCCTGGCGCCCAGGCCTCCTGCCGGTTCCAGGACTTCTGCTGGCTGGTCGGTTCATCTGGGGGGGGCTGTCCGGCATTGGCTGGGCCCCTGATCTTGGCGCCCTGCGTGGGGCGGGATCTGGACCCAGGAGCTGGAAGATCTGGATGTCCAGGTGCTGGCTGGGCGCGGCCTGGGGAGGGCGTACATCCGCTGTGGCTCTTGCTGTGGCTCCCTGGCGTGTGGGTGTGTGGGGGCGGGCCGGGTTGTTGGCGGTGGGTATTGGTCCGGGGTGGCGGCGGCATGTGTTGTCCGTCGGTTGGCTGCGGATCCCCCTTGCCTGCGGCGGCGGCGGGGGGCCCTTGTCGGCTGGTCCCTGGTTGGGGCCCCGCTGGGGGGCGGGGTGGTCCTGGTCCCCGTGGCCTCTGGGTCCTGATCCGGGCGTAGCCGGTTTCCGGCGAAGCTGTAATACTCTGCTTGGGAAAGTAAAACTGTTGGGCTTGTACTTGGTACTCAGACACCAATTCTGAGTAGCATACTGCGAGACAGGACACATAAAAAAAACAAAAAAAAAACAATCTAAACTCCAACACATCTCTGAAATATAACCGAAGTACTGTACGGATAATTACAAAAAGTAACAAAGTCCAGATGCAAGTTGCTGAGTACGCTTTCTTGGGACGGTAGCTCGGCACATAATTGGAGAGATTTTTTTCCTGCTTTGCTTGGAAAGGATTTACTTCAGGTGATTCTCACAAGAGATCAGAATGCCTCTGACATACACAATACTGGGGCAGACCCAGTGTCTCTTCCCGAAGCACAAGCCTCGGGAAGAGACACTGGGGCAGACCCAGAACCTACTTAAAGGACTATATATCCCTTTCTGACCTGTAAATGTATTAGGGTGCCTCAGCAGGAGTTGGAGAGTTTTTCTGGGTGGAGTCTATTTTTCTCTCCAGGACCCATTGATCTTGCATCTCAGTCTTGAATTAGAGATGATAAATAAAAAAATAAAAAAATGTTTCCTGTTTTGTTTTTGTTTTTTGTCTTTTTTTTACTGAGACTACTGAAATTGTAAAACATGCCACTTCAGGAAAACTCTGAGTCCTGGCCTGGGCCAGCCCTGGCGTAGCCGGTTACCGGCTGAGCCCGTGGGCTCGTCACTGTATTCTCCGGGACCCCGGCATTGACGGCTCCTTACACCAGCTATAAATCACTTGTATGGGGAAACCTTAGTACACCTGTATGCTCACAATATGCCCACATATGTGTGGGTACATTGGTGTGTACAGACATATTCTTGGGCGGAGGTTATCATAAACAGATAGTTGGTGCTAGGAATTTTCTAACGACATTAGTGTTTTTGTGTGTTGTGAATGTGTTGCTCCTAGTTCATATTATTGGATCTGTTTTGTTAATGTTGTTCTGCTCTGTTGTTTTTTTGTTCTTCCCACTACTCTGCCGTCCAACAGATGTGGAGGACTGGGATGTTTTCTTGTGTTCTTGTTTACCTCCATACATTGTATCTAGGGCAGGGCAAAACGATTATTTTTGTAATCGATTAATCTAGCGATTTATTTTTTTCAATGCATCGATTAATCTAATGATAACTTTTTCAATTCGATGCTGATTCGATTATCGATTATTTACCTATTATTTAATTTTTATAGAAATTTGACATTTATTAATTTATGTATTCCAATGAAATAAACAAATTTCTTCATTTGAACATATTTTAATTAAAAAAAAAAAATCCACTATAAAGTTGTAGTATTCGTCTATTATTAATCTCCCGTTAGAGGTTGCATTTAACAAAAAGTTAAATGTTGTGCAACCAAATCA